>PVJX010001422.1:118989-163732 GCA_004027295.1 Dolichotis patagonum | reverse complement strand
ATTCACCGTGGTAATTATTACCCAAACTGTGAATTTACAAAAAACTATTTAACTAATTCAAATAGGTGTACTGTTTGGTATATAAGTTAAATCTCAATAAAGTTTTACTTTAACCAATGTGTTTATGATCCAGAAAAAGATAAGAAAATAAAAAGATCTAGGTCTCATAGCACAAGTACTTCTCAGTTGTACTACAAACTGTGCTTCAGAAGCATCTAACGAGGCTACACATCAACTGGAATGTAACTTGAGCAGACAAGGAAAAGTGGGGTGAATGGCTTTTCATGCTGTCTGTGGTGCTGCCAAGTTTAGGAAATTGCAGATACAGAACACTATGGGAATTGTGGTATTTTCAATTTTGCTGTCTCGATGTAATTAATGTTGTATGTAGTCTTTACATTTCTCTTTTAGTAATTTTTTTTTTATTTCTTCTCACCAGCAATGAATAGCAAAGACCAGACAATACGTATTTGTTGACTGGCAATGGACAAATGAGAGAAAATTCAAAAGAAGATGAAAAATAGCTGATAATGTGGTACTAATAGATTGAAGATAATCCACTTACTTTTTGAAATTGCAATTTTAGTTCATTTTTAAAGATCCCTAACGTACATACCATATACTTTTTAAAAATCTGTTTTATTTATTAATGCAGAAACTGCCTTACTAATAATATATTATTTAATAAACAAGTTTCTGAGTATAAAATATGTATAAATATTTTATATTATTATATTATTGTCACTTAGTTACAGTAAAGATATTTTAGCTGATAAGCTCTAAAATTAAAATACTGGTATAAGAGAAACTCCTAACCAGCTAGATGTCTTGTATGAGCTGAGTTCATGTTCTCTAAAATTGATGAATGAATTTTAGGAACAATGGAGGTTAAGAGCAGAATATATTTATTGAGAGGGAGAAAAGTTCTGTTCAGGAGAGAGGCAGAGGGGCCCTGAGTGGGTTGCCAAGGACTCTGTATTTTTTTGGATTTTTAGAGAGCTAAATCACAAGGTGAGGTGGCTCCAAGGTAGGCAAAAAGGAAATCACAAGGTGAGCATGATGTGGAACAGAACTATGGTCAACCAATAAGATTATGAATATAATTACTCAGATAAAATTGATTAAATCTGGATCAAATGGGAAGCAACTCATGTATAAGTGGGCATAAACACAGAACAAGGCCTTTTCCTATTGGGGGTTGGGGTAGTGGATTCTTTCGTGATGATTGCCTGTTTAGAATATCAATCCCTGATGCTTAGCCTTAGGCAGTATGTGGGTGCATTTGTCTTGAGGCCTGGCCAACAGCTGGAGGTGTCTGTCTCCCCTATATTTATTTGCAAGGTGTCTGGTCTTTTACATTGGCTCCTCTGAGGATCCAACCTTATTTGACTGCCTATAATATTTTTACCTAATTTAGCTGTCTATAACAATATTATAAGATTTTCAAATCTATATGAATAAGATGATGGAACTATACTAAGGCTTTTTGCAGAGATAGAATCTGAATTTCTAAAAGGAACTCAGAAGACAGGGAGTAGGTAAAGTAATGGACAGAAGATGATTAAGACCAATTTACTCCAGTTTTACTTCAATTTATAAAAACTGTGACAAAAGAATATAACAGAAAGTAACATAGGCTATTGTTTAATTTGTGCTTTCAGTGAAAGTGTTAGTACCTTATAAAATTTATATTTTTCTTGTCTACTGACATATAATTTATAAAAACAAAAAACAAAGAAAAACAATTTTAAAATGCCAGATATAACTGAAGGATATAAAAGGAGAGACTCAGGTAAAATCAAACTATCTTGGCTCATGAAGGGACAATTTCCCCACAATCCATTGCTGATTTTTCCAGGAGACTATTAAAAATACCCTATATAATAAGCATACAGTTCAGACACAGATAAGGCCAGTGAACAATTCTTAATGATCTTTTTTTCCCAGTTCTACAACTTCTTTCCTACTAAAACTTTATGAAAGACATGAGAACCATTGTCAATCAGGAGATAGAGAATTTGAGTTATTTTATAATGCAGTCTTGAGAAGCATGGCTTCTAGGCAAATTTAACATGATATCTACCCAGATACCAGTAATTGTAGTGGAAAATTCAAGACTGCCATACTACTGTCGTAATGAGAAGGCAGATGACAATGAGTGAGGTTATCAAAGAATCAGAAAGAAAAGAAAATCATTCTCTAATTTTCCTTTCAGAAAAGGAAACTAATGGCATTATTGAAAAGAAAATAATAATCTAACAGAAAACTATGTATCATATACTTGATGCTTAAAAAATATTCTAAAAGACTTGAGGTAGCATTACTTTAATGCTTCTAAAATCTTGATAGTAAAGTTAAGGAAAGTATTACAATTCTATTCTGAATTCAAATCTATTATATCATGAAAAAATACAGTAAATTTAAGGTTTAGTTGATTTATAAATGATCTGCTTAAATCTAAAACCCTATGGAAATGAATAAACAGCTTAAGTTTGTTTAATTGTGTGTGTTTATTATAATTTAACCTATGTTTCTAACACTTTGCTTTGTCATTTTCATGTGATTCTGCTAAAATGATCACTCAAATACCTTTCATTTCATTTATAACTGAGAAAAATATTCATTTATAATTATGAGAAATTGGCCAAATTTCCAAGGGATAATGAGTGAGGCAAGAAGGAGACTATGGCTGTGAAGAATGAAATGAGGACTCTCCTGGAAATGAACTAATGAACTGAAATTCAGAATGTAAGATACAGGACTCTTTTTGTGGGTTCCAGTTTAACAGTCAAAATAAAAATTGTATAAAATTATCTAAATGTACTCAAGATTCTTGTAACAAGAGATATGATGACAGATAATTTGACCTTTTGGTCAAAGACCTAAAACCCTATTAACTAACTGATAATGTTGTGAAATTCCAATTATATATAAAATGCTTTTTTTAAAAATGATAGTAACTATCACTTATTGGTTGTCATGTGGAAATTTTTCTATGTACACTTTGCATGTATTTATGCAGAATGCTATTTTTAGTCTTCTTTCTTGCCTCTATGTATGACATAGTAGCTAGTGTCAAATTGTTAGAGCATACAGCAGAGTAAGAAATATTCTCAGTTTAAATTTGCTCTCTCTTTCCTTGTTTGCTTCATTTTGTTATTTCTTTAGCCAAATCTAGATAAAATAATATTTTAAGTCTTCAAAAAATTCTAAGACTAAGACCACTGAGATGCTTGATATATAAATGAGTTTTCTGAGGGTCTCATTCTTACCACTTTTGGCAAACTAGCTCAATATTTTACATTCAGTTTCTCTTTAAATATCATTAATCCATAACCAAACTATCCAAGGCAGATTGTTTCCATTCTTGACATTCACAAGACTCTATCCATTTCTTATTAGACCTTGTCATTTCAATTACTTGTTGAGTATATGATTACTTGTTACTTGTCCATTCCCTGTTCACTTTAGAAGGAAAAGAAAATTTTCGTCTTTCATTTACCACTATTTACCCAAAATAGAGCTATGAGCTTGTATCTTACAAGAAATTTATATGTGAATTAATGAAAAGCATTTGTTTAATAAAAATTGTCACACTGAAGATGGTAAACATTAGCTTCATTTTATAGAAAATGAAATTCAAATACAAAAATATTACGCAAATTAACCAAAATCAACGTCATATCACAGACATGTGACAGTACCAGGATTTAAAAACCAGCTACTCTTAATATAAAATTCAGGCTCTCAGTCATCACCCACTACTTGTGATTAAAAAAAAAAAACACATGCAGAGTACTCTAAGTCAGTGAATAGTTTCCTTTAAAATTCTTATTCTTTTTCATTGTGTTGTGAATTAGGATTGTAGTGATAACAGCATGTCTCAATATCTGCACATATGAGCAAATAGGTCTTTGAGTCTATTTAGACAGTTTGACATTATTAGTAAATGGATCCAAATTTAATCAAGTTGGAAATAATGATATAGATAGATAACAAATTGATTTCTGGTCTTAAAGTTTTAGGACAAAATATCAATCATCTGGCTGAGACGTCCAAGGTAATATCATGCATCATGGCCTTTCTTTTAGATAGTTCACTGGCTTTCCCATCTTGATACCAATGATCAAAATATTATTTCTTCAGATTTCTTCAAATAAGCAGTACATATGTGAAACATCTTCAACTTTAATTTTATGTAATATGTTATCCAAAAGATACACATTAAACTTGAAGAATTTGGCCTGTTGAAGTTATCTCAGGCTTTGAAATTTGCTCATTTACCCTATGAGACCTGTATATCTCTGAACAATGGGTAACTAATGAGTTTAGGGCCATGTAGGCAAAAATCCCTTTTCCCTTAATACCTAGAACATACAGTACAGGAATTTAAATGCCAAGTAACGATCTTCTGTTTATGAATGTCACTGATATGAGTCAATAGAAAGAATGGAGTAAAAATTGCTTTGTTACATATAAATAGCAGCCTACTCCATAGTAGCTTCATATAACAATAAAGAAATGCTACATCATTGTTTTCATAGATGGCATCTGAATGAGACAAACCAGAAAAACTCTGAACAAACCATTAGAGCACTTTTCCATCTGTACAAAACAAGATCCTTAATTTTACACCTATCCATTTGCTCCAGAGGGAAGAAAACATAGGTAAGTTACATTAGAAATCTTAGAAACAAAGATCTATCCACCATCTTTAAATACACAGGGACAATTAATTCAGCTTGAAAAACTGTGTGCAAACTATGAAGTAAAGTGTCAAATTTGAATATAGCATCACTATTTTTCCTGGAGCAGATTTTTATTTAGTCTTCACTGAGAATTTTTAGTCTTTTAACATCACATTCCTTAAATTAGTTTAATCTCTAATGTGTATTATTTACCTGTCTCAACATGGAAATAGAATCTCTTTAGATTCTTGGGGACCAACCTTGATCTTATTCCTAAGGTCATGAAACAACTCTGAAGTGCATTCCTTGTCCAGGTATCAAGCTGCGCTTGAAATAAAAAATGACTCAATGCTTTTAGAATAGTGATTTCAGCAGATATTAGAGTAATAGAATTTTCTGACTTAACCTGACTTTTATATACTTAAACAGGCCCAAATATTTTCATGTTTCAGTAAACATAGTCTTTTGATTTACCAAACAAACAAAAAAGCACAGAAATGAAAAACAATGTCAATTTTTCACAAATTAACAATAGTTTTCTGAATTCAGTTTTTGTTTGTTTGTTTTTTCTGCTCATGGCCTCAACTAAATTTCTCTTTTTTGTTGTCATTTGCTCAGAAATTAAGTTAAATTTGCTTATCTATACAACCTGTAGAGTGGCTGAGATTTTTACTTCTACAAATTTACCAGAAAAACTTTAGGAATCATCAACTGTAGAAATCTTCTCCAGTCTAACCTGTTCTTAGGCTAACCTTAGGAGGCTTTGCTCTTTCTTTTATTTCTACCATACCATATGTACTTCTGATGTAATGTTTTTATTTATTGTTTTACTTATTTAATTAGATTTTGTTGTGTTTGCATTTACATACATTTATGTATTTATTTGTTTTTAAATTAGTTTTGAAGATGGGATCCTGTTGTCTATAGAAGACTCAACCTTTGTTCCATCTGACTTAGCCTCCTAGAGTTCTGCAATTTTAGGAATGTGTCACCATCCTCTGTTGTGATTTAATGAATGATTTTTGGCAATGATTTATTTTCATACATTTGTATATTTGATTATAAAAATATTTTTGACAAATAAAATATCTACAATGAATACAATCATATATTTGAGTAGAACTTTTCATTGGATTTTTCTGAGCACTAGCTGAGTCAAAAAAATAAAAATTCAGTTAGTATGCACTAAATCTTAATGTCCTTATAACAAGCAGATAGTGGAAAATATTCCTATACAGTTTGATCAGGTAGAAAAGAAAAGCATAATAATATGTCTCTTGTCTTTAGGGAAAAAAAGATAAATAAAAATCTTCGAATTTTGTGTTTATTGTTACATAGTCAAATAATGTTGTTATTATATAGCTCAAAAAACTCTCATTTACCCACTATGAGGCTTAGTATCTTCATTTGAGTGCATTATTAAATACATTTGCCTTCTACCTCAATATATTGATTTTCTTAAAAGCAGAATAAGAGAAAACTAGTAATAATGGTTTTCAAAGGCTAAAGACTAGGAAAGAATGTGGTGAATATCTTTGAATATGTGGGGTTAAAATTGATAATTGCACATTTGACATCTGCTTTATAAATGTATATTGTTATTCAAGTATGTTTAAAAAAAGGTCAGTTTTTACCTGCAACATGAATTTTTGTTTAATATATATGCTTTGAAAGAGATTGTGGTGAATTTTTATTTTTTTATTTTTTTGGGTTTTTTTCTATTTTAAAAAGAGTAAAATTAAACACAACAAAACAGAACAAAATGGAACACAAGAAAGCAATGTAAGAGACATAAATTTCAAAGCAAATCAATCAGAGATCTTCACTATCTATCATATTGACTCTTGTTTTCTTCCAAATAGTTGTCCATATCTTCACATACAGGGAATTCACACAAAACAACATAGTATGGAACTGATCTGAAAGGTGTTTCAGGTCTTCAAGACCAGACAATAGGGAAGCCAAGAATGGCTGTCATAGTGTCTCTCATTCTCTTCAAAACAGCTGTCCATACCTTCATGTATGTTGAACTTAAACAAAACAAAACAAAACAAAACAAAACAAAACAGACTAAAATCACTCTGAACAGAGCATGTTAGTATTGCTGGATTTTACATCATGATGTTACGGAATCAGCACTGCGTACTGTAGTGTCTCTTTTTCTTCAATGTAGTTACTCATTTCATCATGCATTATATAATTGATTCTCATAAACTGTTTGTAAGTTCTACGAATGCATGAGTCTCTACATGTATATCTATCCTTTCTGTATTAGAGAGAAAAACAAAACAAAGCAAGACAAAACAAAACAACTTTTAGAAAAACATGAAGCAAAAAGTCCTATAAAACTGCAATACAAGGTGATCTACAATGGTTACTATGATGTCTCAGCAGTAAATGACAACATTAATAAAAGCAAAATATTGGAGACATTATAGAACTTCAAAAGCAGGTAATAATCAAACCAGAGTGGATATCTTAGTGAATCTTGTCATCTTCAGTCTAGTTGCCTATACTCTTAGACTTCATACTATCAATCATAACAGATTCAAATAAAATCAGTCAAGACAAAACAGCAATCTAACAAACCAGATTCAAATAAGATCAGTCACCATAAGACAATGTAGGTTATACAGGGCTTCAGATTAAGTTAATAGGAAATTAAGGATGATTACCATAATATGTTCTGCTATTTTTGGGATAGCTGTCCGTGCCCTCAAATCTAGTGTAGGTAGAAAAATTGGAACAGACTATAATCCATTGAAACAGAGTGGTGAGTATAATGTTGATTTTAAAACTTTTTACAGTATTAAAAATATCCTCTTGCCTTTCATTTTTAGACTATTCCTCCCCTTTCACTCTCACAGGGTGCACTGCCCATTTTGGGTCCCACTAACTACTTCAGTTTTTAGATTGGGGGGAGAAACCTGCTATTTATCCTAACTAGTTCTAAACCTTCTGACTCCTGGGCTTGATCTCGAGTTGTATTCCTTTACCTATAAAAGCCTCAAGGTTTTCCTTCCTTATAGCTGAGTAGTTCTCTACTGCACAAAAAGTATTGTGTCTTTTCAACCTATCTGCAGGTGCTGGTGGAGTTGCCCCTATTTCTCCCTGGTTGTCTGTCACATAGAGCATTGTTTCCTCATATTTGACATTCTGTCCATAAACCCTTTTTCAGGTTAATTATGTTTCCAATACAGAGCATCTGGATGGACCCTATCTCCTGATCTACTCTGCCTGTGTTTCTTTTTAGTTAGTGTATCAAGGCCATCTATGTTAGAGATTACAGCCAACCTTCTCTGCCTCATTTCTGCTATTCTATTTTTCTGCATTTGGTTGTCTATTTTTCTCTTTCATTCCACTGTCTGCCCCATTCATTGAGGCCTCTCTGCCACTGTTCCTGAAATCCTCATATTCTTTTTCTCTCTCTCTAAAATGTCCTTCAGTACTTTTTGTAGGGTTGGATTGGTGGTCACAAATTCTCCCAGTTTCTCTTTGTCATGGAAGCATCTTGTTTCCCCATTAATTTCTAGGATACATCAATTGCAGGATACATCAATCTGGGCTGGAGGTTATTTTCTGTCAGGGCTTGAATTAGTTTGCTCCAAGCTCTTCCTGATTTTATGGTCTGTGTGGAGAAGTCTGCCATGATTTTGATGGGTTTTCCTTTATAGGTGATCTGTTTCATTTCTCTTATGGCTTTTAATATTCTGTTCTCATACTGAATTTCTGGGATCTTGATTGTTATGTGTCTGGGTGTAGCTCTGTTTTGGTTGTAGGTAGCTGGAGTTCTGTATGCTTCATACCTCTGCATATCATTTCCTTTTGTTATGCTTGGAAAGTTTTCCTTAGTAATTTCTGTGAATAGTCTTTGCAATTCCTTTGTTTTGACTCCTGCTTCTTCATTCATATGTTTTATTCTTAGGTTATAGATCCTCTTGCCGCCTTTTAGCGTTTGTACTGTTACTGCCTATTTCCTTGTTATTTTTAAGAGATCTTTACTTTAATGATCACACATTGCAAACCTGTCTTCAAGTTCTGACAGTTTATCCTTAGTTTCTTTCAAGCAGCTTTGCCAGCTTTCAATGGAGTTTTTAGTTTGCTGGTAATCTCTTTGAATCTGCTTCATGAATTCTAGGTTTTCTTTATATTCTTCATTGTACATTTCTTTCCTTCATTTGTGCTCCTCCATTCTTTTGTCTGTGTTTTCTTGAGAGATGCTCAGCATTTCTTTTATTAATCTACTTATATCTTGCTTAACTTGAATAAATATTTCAGTTTTGAGCTCATTTATGAGGTGCCAAAGAAATATCTTTATGTCCACAGAAGCCATGTTTGATGTTGCATGTTTGCTTCCCTCAATCTCTTTTGTATTTACCTCTCTTCATCAGTATCCTTAGGGTTGGGGGTTGGGGGCTTTTTCTTATTTCTTTCTCTCATCATATATTTTATTCCTTCCATACAAGTGTATAGTGTAGTTCCCAGCCCCTATCCTTATTGGTTATGGTTCTTCTGAAGCATGCATGCTAGTGGTTTCTTCCCTCTCCAGTTTGCTGTTGGTCACTGAGGCACAAACATGGGCAGTGTATGCTGGCCTCTGCCCTCCAGGCCAGCCAACCTTCATGGGCCTTCACTGCTTCAGTGCATGTTGGGCATAGGGAATCAGTTTGGGAGGACTTATTGGGTCCCAGCCAGGGGTGTGACTCAGGTCAAGCAGATCCCACCAATCTGCTCTGGGAGGAGAGCCACCAACTGAAGTCACTGCTATTCTCAGTTCAGGCCGCCCTGACTGACTCCACCATGTCATCCAGTTGGTTGCCCTTTTCCCATGAGGGGCGTCCTATTTGCAGCACTCACCATGCGTTAATGATGGTCCCTCTCTGACTCCACTCTCTACTGGGCTCCCTGACCTCCAACTTCAGTGCTGCTCAGGTTGAGTCCATGGCGCCTCTGGGCAAGTCTCGTGCAGGGCAGCTTAGCTCCACATGTGGGGCTCTTCAAGGCAGTCACATTGACACGGGTTCATATGCTCAAGCAGGTCTGGGCACAAATTTAGGTGGTGTGGCAAGAGTGCCATACTCACAGATCTTAGCTTCTCTAATGGTAGCCCCCGGACTTTGTATTCAAGCAGCTTGTTTCCCTTCCCAGGTTTCTTCCTGGGTTGACAGAATCCATCTCCCTCAGTCCTGATCTCTCCAGGGTGTTCTATTCTGGCATCTGAGCTGTCTCTCAGAGAGGTTCTGTATCCTCCTGCCTACTGGTCCTCCATCTTCTCCTTCTCTCTGTTGTGAATTTTTAAATTGGACATCTGAGAAGTTAAACATTTATAATTTTGAAATGCATTTTTAAATATATACACTATATGAATGTCTTGCATTATTTAACACATTCAGATTTACTAATGTTATTCTAATCTTTAATGGCTATATTAGTGATATCAACTAGCAATAGGAAAAGAAAACCATTGATTAAGAAAACAATGGATTTTAATTGTAAACAAAAACAATTCAAAAAAATAACTGGTTAACAACTCATTTAACCTGAGCTGAATTTAAACTGCCTTCAAAGAAATACAACCTTTATGGTAATATAAACACACTCAGACATGAAGAGCAACAAATGTTAAAGGAAAAGGCCAATACTTTCATAAGCATCTTTTACATGAACACCATACAATAAACACCATGAGAATTGACAGTTCTAATCAGTTTTTAGATAACCTTCAAACTTCCAAGGATAGATTTGAAAATTAGGATCGTTTGTTCAGCTAGCTATTGCAATATAGTCAGCTCAGAGTTTACAGAAATACCTGGTTTAATATATAAATTTTTATGCATTAAACCATTTCATTATAAAATATACTAGTAAGTTAGAATCTCAAGAAGCTTACATTCTGGTTATTATTTTCATACACTTTAAAAAGTGGAAGAAAGTACATTTTAAAAGAGAAAAACTGTGCTTTATACTATAATCCATTTTTTTTAACTTAAGTGTGGAAAAGCACTGTCTGTTATTGACCATAGGCCAGTTCACAAACCCTTTGAGGATAACAAAGTGCACAGATATAAATAGCATGACTTAAGTACAAATCATTGTCAAACCAAATGTGTTTTGTACTATGACAGAATAATGGGTAGATTTCATCAATCTACAGTAAGTGTAATTGAGCTTGACTTCAGGAAGTCTTTTCACTCTGTCCCATATGGCATACCCATCAACTAGCCAGAGGAAAATATGATTTCAGTAAGGAGATTGTTAAGTTGACATGAAAGTCATTTGAGTGTGGTATACAAGAAGTAGCTATTGATGGTTCATGGTTGACCAGGGTGTTTGGAATACAATGTGGAAGAAAGGGTTTATGTTGAAGGAGTGGCATTTTCCCACATGAAAATTTTATTCTGAAACAATTTCTGATACATAGATAATAGATAACATGGTCTACTTACTAACTTTACCCACTATTTATGATTTAGAAAGTGACTGTTAATTAGAAGAAATCTTGAAATTTTAATGCATATTTTGTTCCTTTAAAAATTTCAACTGATACATAGTAAATGTACATACTTCAAAAGTAAAGTGTGTCCTTTCAATACATGTGTTGATAATATAGGGATGAATGACATATTCATAACCACATATATTTTTCATTTTTTTTCTGTTGAGAATATTCAAATTCCATCTACAAAGTATTTTGAACTGCATAGTTAAGTGTATCAGAGTTTCTTATCCACTTACTGAACATTAGAAGTTATTATTCCTGTCCAATTTTACTTTTTCTATAAATCCTCCCTTCCCTCTCACCCTTCTGAGTTTCCAGTAACCACTAACCTACTGTCACCTTCTATTATGCCTCTTTTTAAATTATCACACTCTGAGTCCCAGGCTTATGAAAAAGTTCCATTCCAGCAGTAGAATAAAGTACAACTATAAGTAAAAATAAGATACTTCTGCAATTTGTTTGTATTTACAAATATTCAAAATGCAAAGTCTTTTCATATCTCTGAATATTCACAACTCAAATGCTCATAAGTTGATGACTTACTATATATAAATGATAGCAAAGACTGATTTTCCCACACCCAATTGCATTTCACTTTAATACATTTTCTAGTTCTATTCATTATGCTGCAATGAAAATTATGGAATTACGTTTTTTTATCTTTTTTATGATATTTATATACCATGCTATATTTATAGCTAAGTATTATGTTGAATATATATTCAATACATTTTGCATTTTCTTCATTCAAAAACAGACTCTCAGGTTAATGCCATATCTTGTCCACTGTAAATAATGCTTCAATAAACATGGTAGTGCAGATGTCTCTGCCACATGCTAATTTCATTTCCTCTAGAAATCCATTCAGTAGAAAGATTGCTGGATTATATTGGAATTTTATTCCTATATTTTTTTCAGGAAACTCAATAATGGCTCTACTAACTGGTTTCTGCTAATGGTAAGATACTTCCCCTTTTTCTGCATTCTTGCTAGCAGTTTTTTCTCTTCAAAATGGAATGACAATACATATTTTACTGTACTTTTGTTCTGAATTTCTCTGAAAATGGGTGATATTGAGCATAATTTATATATTACTGGTTACTTGCATATTTTCTTTTGAAAATATTTGTCTAGCTAATGTGCCCATTTTTTATTGGATTGCTTCTTTTCAGCAGTTGAGTTATTCATGTCTTTGGAATATGATTCCTTTCTTGGATAAAGAGATTACAAATATTTTTTTCCTATTCTGTAGATTGTGTCTTTGGTCACTTGACTATTTCCTTTGATGATATCTTGTGTTTTTAAATATTCAAGTGTGCATTTATAAATTATTTAACCAAAAGTTTCTAAGAATCAAAAAGATAATATGATGATTGACTGAACAGCTTTTGCATAACTGTTATAAAATCCTTGAGATAATCATTTTAAAAGCAGAAAAGTCTTCTTTTTCAATCTCAGTTTTAAAGATATTTACTCAGTTAATTGATCCACTGCTTGTGGGGCTGTGGAAAGGTAATGCATCATGGCAGGATCATGTGATGGAAGAAGGAACGCACTTCATTGCAACCAGGAAGAAAACGCAAGATGAATAGGGAGATCTATAACTGAATATACCATTCAGGGTCCTATCTCCAGGTCCTCACTTCCTTCTACAAGATGGAACCTCTTAAATATTCCACTAACTCCCAATATCATCATAGGCCTAGACTAAACCTTCAACATGTGAGTTTTGGGGGACAATTCCTACCCAAATTAAAGCAATAATTAAGCCTTAGAGAAAAACTAGTTTAGGATTCTTATGTGCCTAATCTAAAACATAAGTTTTTACATATACACAAGTATTCAGAGCGAGAGAGAGAGAAAGAATGAGAGGGAGGGAGAGAGAGAGAGAGAGAGAGAGAGAGAGAGAGAGAGAGAGAGAGAAACATACATATAGAGACGCTTTACTACTAAACACAAAATATCATTACAAATGATGTGCTTAAGATATAAATGAAACTTTGCAGTATGAAAAGAGGAAATATGAGTCTACTGAACTTTGCTTCACCCTGAAGAAATGGAAAATTATTAAATATGTAGAAAATAAGATACAGTTCCCAAGGTATTGGTTTTAGAGAAATCTCCTTAGCAATCTGAAAGTTCCTAGAACTATTGTAGATATAGGATCCTGAAGAATGACTACCTTACCTAACAACATCTTAAGAATAAAACTTCTTAGAACATACTGAGTTCTATCTTTTAAGATCAGAACATACAGAAAGGATACAAGATAAAATATGTGAAAAAGATTGCACAGTTCTCTACTGAATTGCTCAAAACCATGAAAAGTCTCACAGAACTCACTACAAAATTCAGGTAATAGCAAAGATTTAGAAAAAATTTGAAGTTTTCCTCCATCAAATTTTAAAATTCTGGCTTTCTCCATTACAGTATTATTTAATATATTTATTATTTTAAAAACAAAACAAATAAAAGAGAAATGATACAGACTTTCAAAAATTGATAAGAATTAGTTCATGTATTGGACATCATAATCTTAGAAAGTAGTTGTTCAGATTATAAGTTTAAGCATGAAAAAATGATCAATGAGATTCAATACCATTTAAAACTTCTTTACAGACACAGTGTAAGATACTTTAATGAGCTTTGTGTTATTGAATGATATATTTTATCTCTTTTTTTTTTGTACCGGGGATCAACTCATGACCTCATGCTTGCCAGGCAGTTTCTTATGCCACTGAGCTAAATACCCAGCCTGATATATTTGATTTCAACCCCTCGTATGTGTATGGTGGCATGAAGTGTCTAACTCTACAAACATTGATGTAGAAAGACAAGAGCTAATACTATGGATGTTGCTGCTGCTACTGCTACTAATAAAAGTTATTCTTAACCAAATGTTTACTCTTGAAATACAGTGAATGAGACCATCAGTTACTACCCACACACTTCTTCAAGGCAGATGATAACATTGTATACATTTTGCAGATGGGAAAAACATTTAAAGCAATCTCTTTTGATAGGAAATAATACTTGAAACCAGATTTTACTCTTAACTTTATTCTCCCCTAAAAAATAATATCCTTGTATTTTGCCTGAAATATAAAATATAAAATTAAGTATGATGCACAGCTATAATGGTTAAGAATTAAGCTAAATACTTGTAAAAATATCTTGTACCATTCATCTCCTAATATCCTTCATATAAGCAGTGATATCTGGATTTAAGAGAACATTTTACGTAAAACTGATGCTAGTGGGATATCAGTGGCTCAAGTCAATAAGTGCGTATTTTTTGTTAAGAAAGGAAGTATCAATAGCAATAATAACAATATTGGGTGTTACAATTTGAGAATAAATTTAGACCAGAAAAAAAGTTAAAATTAGAAAAAAATGTGTATTATTTTTGGGACATAAGATTTAGTAATAGTGATTGATGTAATTATGAAAGTAGTGTTGATGTAATTATGAAAAAGATCCAAGAAAATAAAGGTTTTAAATGCAAAGACAAATTTATAAATGTCACCATTTGTGTAGAACAACAATAAAGTAATATAGATAATGTCTGATTGCAAAGTCAAGTATCTAATTCAATATCTCTTCTGGGTTTTTTTTTTAAGATTTTTGTATTGGTTTGCTCTTTAACAGAAAAGTTGAGCAATTGAGTGTAAGTGTTTTTTAATGGAAAAATGTCTTTTAAACTACAAAGCAGAATTTTTACCCCAGGATTCCATCAGCTCCAAATGCACTTCTTGCAAAAGTCTGGTAGCCGTGAAAACACTTCATGTTTCCAGTAAGTGGAGCTTTCAGAAGTTTCACTAATGGTATGCTCAAACCTCAAGTGACCAATCTCACTTACAACTCCTGCTGATCCTGTCTCTTCTGATCTTGCCAAACATAAGGTTTTGTTCTTACATCTATATTTTCTTTAAAGTTAATTTCAAAGAACTAACTTCAAGCCATGCTTATACCTTAGATTCTATCTCAATAGTATGAAATGTTAAACCACTTGAGTGGAGAATAGTTTAGAAAATGTTTAATAACAATTTCAAATACTGATTCTAATAATAAAATATTAGTTTTTACTTCTTACGGATTCTACACATTTTTAATCACATGTCTTTAGTGGCCTCTGATGCTATGGTAGTATGATAGTTTGAACATAATTTTATTACTTCATTATGCTTTCTAAGAATAAGGAGAACTGCATATACAAATATTATATGAGTGCCATTATTTATTTCACAGAGAGGGAGACCCAGATATAGAATGCCTATGTAGGTTGTGTAATCAAAATGATGTTTATTTATGTAATGTTATTAGTACATGTATACAGTGTGTACTATTTTTATTCCTTGTGAGGAGTTGGTACATGTACAAGACACATCTTAATTCCTTTTTTAATTCTTTCATTTTATTTTCCTCATCACTTTATCCTCTTCCCATTTGAAAAAGATCTATCTTCCTACTTCTTATCAGCTGTATTTTATTTTGAAATTCATTGATAATTTCAATGTCTCATATAAATGAAACCTTGTGATATTTAAGCTTTTTGTCTGATCTGTTTCTCTTAACTTTATGGTATGAAGGTTCATCAGTTATTTTACAAGGGACTGGAATTTATCTTTGTTTATGGCAGACCAGTGTTCCATTCCATGTATATTCCATAGTTTTTTTCATTTTTTTATCTGTTGGTGAACATGTAAGTCACTACCAAGATGGCAATATTATGAATTATGCTATATATATATATATATATATATATATATATATATATATATATAATCACTGTAATATGATGTTCTAAACTCAGGAAGATGCCTAGAGTGGAATAATGGAGTCAATGAAATTATAAAAACCTGAGGCCTGAAGCTGTAACTAATTCCACCTCCACCTCCAAGTCCTCTTTCTGTCCCTCTCAGACAGCAGCTTTCTTTCTCTCAATAAATTCTTTCTATTCTTATCTTCTGTTGTTCCTAGATTTCATTCCTGACTTTTGAGAGTAGGAACTCAGTGTTTTGGACATTTAGCAGCTTGAGAATTTCATTCCCCTATACAGTTAAAAGTCTTCTACTGAGATAGTTAGAGGGAAAGAAACAGATACCATACTTAATTTACTCTGAGTAAGTTGCAATAGATTCAAATCCTGCTGAAAGGTCAACCTAAAGAAAAGAGAAAACCCATGTTCCACCCTGAGGACTTAACACCCTCTTTCTTCACCCTCTGCTTAACTAGGGCCAACTCAGGAAGGACGCTACATGTTGATCCTGTCAACTCCATCAGCTGTCAAGGTAGCAGGCCTGGGATCCTCCATACATCATAATTGACTCAAGTCCTGGGAACCACAGCCTGTCACTGGATGTGAGCAACCATCATCAGAATATTCCGGTGAGCCCACCGAAGACTTCAGATTCTTGTTTAAGAGAAAAACAGTGTTTTCAGATAAGTAATCTAAGATGTTATTCTTAGCCCTTTTACTAATTAATTTATCACTTAAAGGAGAATGAAATTCCTTTCTAATGTGGTCACACTAATACTCAAGAGTTCTTACAACAAACATGTTGATGGATATGTGACCTGCTTCTCTTATTGAGTACATCTGGACTTGCTTGGTGGATATCCCAAATCTAAGGAAATGATTGGCATAAATTGCAGGAATACATTGATTTATGAAATAATTCAATGGTGCATTGTTTAGCCCATCACTACAAGATAGCTGAGTGTCCTATAAACTATACTCTTAATGGTCCCGGACATAATAATTTTTTCCTTACAACACCACTGAAACTTTTTAAAAAGTTCTAGTACAACTCCTCTTAAATAAATGTAAGGGTCCTATCTGGAGGACCAACAATCATAGAAATCAAGATGGCTATTTTCAGATATAGGATATTATCTATGGTTAATTGCCACTATAGGACATATTAGTAGAAAGGAGCCCTTATATTGGGAATAGAAAATTCACTCCTATTCTCAGTGACGTAATTCTACTAAATACTTTGAATGCACACCACCTGAACAATGTACATACACATTAACTTTACTGGCTAAAGTTTGGTTTGCAAAAAACTTGTTTAATTGCCCCAGAATTAGATGGGAAGCCCCTTACTCACTGCTCCTGTGGAACTCAATTTGTGACCCTGGACACCCACTGGATGGATAAAAGTTGTATGCTGCGATTTGCATGGTAACAAGGCAGTAGTGTCAAAAGTATTGACAAATCTACAAACCTGCCTACATCATCTATCGTCTAGAAGTGTGTTTCACTGCTATGTCCATCTGGCTTCTACCCTTATCCCTTCCCTAGGGTTAGAGGATGTCATGCAACACATCAAGGCCATAACTATACTCAGAAGGCCTTAAACAACACTGGCTGGCCTCTCTCTCCTAAATGAAGAAATAAAATTAATGAAGCAGGACATCCTAGAAAATCAGATGGTATTAGACATTCTAACAACAGCAAAAAGGTGCACTAGTGCACTTATAAAAGCAGAATGTTGTATGTACATTCCTGATTCTTCTGCAGTTCAAGATATTAGGCAACAGATTAATGACATGTCAGATTCTGAAATTCCCTGGATCTTCTTCTTCTTTTCTTTAAGGGAAGTTATTATTGGCTCCTCTTGGTGGAAAATTTTGTAGGCTACATTCATAATGAACCTGTTGATTTTATTATTTGGCCCATGCATACTTATTTCTGTTTCTCCTGACTTAAAGCTGTACATCCACCCAAGACAAGAATGTCTGGTGCCTTTTGAAAGCCTTAATATAGACCCTCTGTGAATATCTCTGACTGCAAATCACAGCTACAACTTTCTTCAGCTAGAAATAGCCATGTCAGACTTCAACCCTTGACCCCCTCATGGCAGTGAGGGGTACTTCTGTAGAGGGGGGATTTATTATAAATAGCTAAGTTAGGTAGAAATGCTGTAGGCAGCCAAACAGGGCTGAGCCTTTGAGAGGTCAATGCAGAAGACAACAATGTTTGGATGTGTATTCAACGAAGATAAGGCTTCAAGCAAAAGAACTACTCACCCATATACTTCCCCAAGGGATGGACAACAGATTGTTATTCTAAGTAGGTATCAGTCACCTCCACATGAAAGACAGAACCACCTTAACCCACCCCTTCCAGGAAAGTCCTTGTCTGCCCATGTGCACTTGCTGCTTACCTTATTTCCCCAGTTGATCTCTATTTAATCAATATTATCCTAGCAGTTATACTTGGTGTATATTTATTAGCTGAAAATAATTTTATCTCAACTCACACCCACCCTATGATTTGCCATTGAATCAAAATTATGTATGAGAACATATTTGTAATCTTGTTGACTGGTTGTGGTTATGTCCTCCTTAAGCCCACCTCACCTTAAGGCTTTGCTCAATAAAATATTCTTTTTTCAAATTTATTTTTATTTTTATTTTTTATTTGAAAGACAATAAAACAAAAGGGGGCAATACAGAGCAGATCAGAACAGGACAACATAGGCAACACAGTACTTTACATTAAGTCAACTTGTTCTTGAAAAGCAGGTTGGACAACTAAGTCTCTAGGGCTCCTGTCCCTCTCCGACAGAAGCTATCTGTCTTCTGATGAATTCCTTCTCGTCTTAAAAAACAAGTAGTGATTCAGGAAACATCATTATTTAAAGATAGAATATTTATTGTAATGTTTATATGCAATATTTTATTCAAATGGTTCTCCACATACCCTACAGCATTTATTGTAGAGTTTAGTGAAGAAAATATGAATATTCAGGAAAATTAAAACACCTGTTAAAAGTCATTAGATGGAAACTTTGAAGGAAATATAGATATTCCACTAATGTCTATATGCAAACATTACTACCAGATTAAATATCAAAAATGTATACAATGTATACACATGAAATCACTTCTATGTAAATACATACACCATGGAATGCATCCTGGCACATGAAATTTTATATTTGTTGGAAATTAAAACTAATTTTAAAATGCTTTCGTAATTTTATTATAATCAATAGATATTTGATTTATGTCACTGTGAGAAAATTTCAGAAAACCTATATGAGAATAGCAAAGATATTTAAATTTGCAAAAACAATAAAGTTATATTCAAGTGAAGTCATTTATTTGACAAGTAGAATACCCAAAAAAAATTAAAAACAAGAATTCAAAGATCAAATGGCAGACACTAACACTTCTAAATAACCTAATTGAACAATATTATATGGGCAGAAGGACAAATCAGTGACATTTTAAAAACTGATGCATAAATGAAACTATTTGGATGTAAATAAAAAAGTAACTTAATTTAGTGCAAATAGGGCAGACTTTTGAATTCATAGTGCTAGAATGACTGAACTTACATATGTAAAACCAAAACTGTCTACCAATTTGTCACAACAAACTAAAAATTAACACAATTATATCACATATTTAAATCTAAGAGATTCATAGTTAGATGAAAATATGAAAAGTCAATGAAGCTTTAAGCTAGGTTAGTAAATATATTTTTTTTTAATTCTCAGTAAGATATCACCAAAATCAAGACTGACAGTTCAAAAGATAGTCAAAGGGTGAGGATGTAGTGAGTGGTAGAGCATATGCTTAGCACATATGAGGCACCTGATTCCATCCCTAGCAATAAACACCCCCCTACATCCACAACTGCTTAAAAAATTAAAAAAATAGGAGAAAAGATTAGAGAAAAATATGGCCAATAGAACACTAAGATCATACCACCTGTCTAAGACTGTGAAGTAAGTATAGACAGCAAATTCAAGTCGAAAATAGTATTTAATAAATGAATAAATGAAAGTAAAATCAATTTTTCATTCACATGATATCAACTAACAATTCAGGCTAAAAGTTGACTAAAGAAGTGAAAAGTGAATACTAATACGAGAATGCTAATGTTTTCTAATTCTTAATTTTGAAACTTTAAAAAATAAAATGCACCTAAATGTTTCTTTTATATCCTAAGTTAAGGACATGTCAGAAGTTAAAAGAGAAAGAAACTGCTAATCCATCCCCCATAACAAAAAGAAAGGAAAAAGAAAAAGAAGGACCCCACAAGTAGTGCAACTTTCCTATCTTAATTTATGAAAAATTACAGATAATCATATTAACTAGTTTTTTCCAGGTAAATATTAAAATATAGTTCATTCAAATTATGAGCAAGGATTATATTTATAAAGTCACCACAAATTCTGAATTAGTTGATAATGAACTTGTGTTTTCAAGAGAAATATAAAATTCAGTGTTTAGGAATCTCTGTACTTGACATTTTTGTGAACTGACTGGCACACAAACTTGTTTTATATGTATTTCTTTTTAAAGATATTTGATGTATATTTTTGATGTGTAAATAGTGATGTCATAGTTAACTGCACTCTGATTCTTTCCTGAATATACTTAACAAAAATAATTTGTTATACAACATAACATTCTCATATTTAGCAACACTAGACAAGAGTATAATTCATCAATTTTAAGTAATATAACCAGTAGCAAAAAGAAAACACCATCATAAACATCATGCCACTGGATGAAGAAGACAAAGGCACTTGCTTACAGTGTAGGAGTTAGAGAAGGAAGAACATTATCTTACTCTGTCTGTGCTAGGTATGTGTACCTCTAGTGACTGAAATTTTGATTTCAAGCATGCAAAAAAATTTTAGTGACTTGCACATATTTAAAGTAAAACATCTGTGTTTGCAAGTAACCTACGAGTGTGCTTTAAGAGATTTATGATAAACAGGTCAACATGATTACTGCACCCAGAAAAAGGATACATAAAATGATCAATTGCTACTGAAGTGCTATGGGTTTGAGCGTTCCTCCCTTAAAATTCCAGCACTGTCATCATGATAGTATTAAGGTAGAGCCTTTAGATGATGAGAGCTTTCACTTCATGAAGTTTTTACAACTCTTAAAAAAGAGGCTTCCTTTAGCTTTCAGTTAGCTTGCATTTCTATCTTCTGTTTGTGAGATGCATGAAGAAAGGTCTCACCCATCCAGTTCATGCTTTTGGATATTGGACTTCTCAATCTTCAAGACTGTGAGAAATAAATTTCTGTTCTTAGAAGTTATTCAGGCTCCAGGTTTTTTGTTGTAACAATACAAAACATTATGATATCAAATATATAAAATAGATCAAGTATATCAAGTATACTTATAGTTATGGACTGGCCTATAATAGCAATAATAGAGATCTATGCAACAATTAAAATAAGACTTCCATTTCTATTTTGTAATAACAGCATGTTAAAATATGGTCATGCAGTATTAGTATATGTATTCATAAAACTCATTTCTCTTAGCTTAATATCTAATAATATTTACACTATTAAAATTTTGACTTGATAGACACTTTGCATAATACTAGTTTATCTAGAATATTGAAAGATATTGTTAAAAATTTATTTATTTTTAAAGAGAACTGTTGTTTTCTATTATCTGTAGTATGGTAATGTGTTGTTTGCAACAGAGAGATAAAATGTATTAAATACAGTAAACTGTGATGTGGATATTAGATACTTGAGATAAAAGTAGGCTTCATCCCATTTTGTGGTAGTTTTCACACCTATAAATGAAATTCTTTATGCAGCACAAACAACTCATATATGTAATGTTTGATACTTATGGATCCAAATAGAACTTTAAAGTTTAAGTATTAATTGTTATATATATTATCTATTTAAAATATTATGTAAATTATCAATGATTTTGTGACATTATACTCATTATTATTTTATGTTAATCCCATTGTATCTACTATATAATACTGATAAAAATATAGTAATACAAGTCAAACTATCAACATCAATTTTTAAGTGTCAACATCACCAGTATTATGTCATGTTAGAATTTGAGTAAGTCATTCATTCTACTTTAGGAAAAAAAAACTGTTATTTTATTTTGTCTAGCTTTCATTGTTTTTCTTTCAACTCTTTGTCCTTCTTTCCCAATTAAAAAAATCATGATTTAAATAAAAAAAATGTATATTGTCCTTTCCTAGTCAAATGACTTCAGAACTTTTTATTCTTGTAAAAGAATTTACTAATAAAGATGCATCTCTGATTCTTTAAAAAACTAGCTAGTAATCTAGTAAAATTGGTTTGATAATGAATTCATAGTTAGTTATAAGATAAATATTTCACAGAGTTAATTAATTATGACATTACTTGTTCATGTTTCTCTTCCAGGTCATTAAGAAGTATGTTCTTTATTTAGTAGTAACTATTTCCCAGTGGTCCTGAAACAATAGATTCAATATGGACTCATATTTCTCTGTCAGACTAATCTGCTAGTCTGGTGGTCTAGCTCAGGCAGTCAACTTTATTTAGTGAGGTAATATAAGAACCAGTTTCTGCCATCTTCTTTTCTATGTTCTGAAATACTAGATTTTATTTTGAATGTAGTCTCTACAAATGGCTTTTAATTATTGAGGAAAAGAGAGGAAAAGGCCTAAGTAAGTATTAGGAAATGCTATAGTTTGCATCTTAAATGTCTTCAAAGGATCATGTTAATGGGGCCAGCTCGGAACCGTTGAGAGGTCATGGAAAATTTAAGATGTGAGGCCTAAAGCAAGGTCATAAGGCAACTATGTGAGTTCCCTTGAAAAGAGTAATAAGATTCTATTACATTCATTTCTCTTTCTCTTTTGCCTTTTGGGCATTCAGTTAATTAATTTAGCTTTGTCAGCCAGTCCTGCCATGACTCAGAGGCCTACCTCTAATGGGTCTGTATGATCAGGCACTGGAACCTCCAAAATGATGAGTTAGAATGAGACTTTTCTCTTTAAAAAGTAACTATCTATGGCATTGTTACAGTAATGGAAAGCTACCACAGGAGGTATGTGACAGGTGACTAAAAGGAATAAATGAAATATATATTGTTGTAGTCAGAGTTTGCAAGGTAATGGATTTAATACAAGGCACATAATTTATAGGATTATTTTATAATATTCACCCAAAAAGTGAAATTCGGAAGAGTGCAGGAGATCTTTCCATTCACAAGAGATCCAAATAATCCAACCAATGGCTTGGATCCCACAGCAGTGTCCTGCAGGAAGCTAGCTGAAGTCCCAGAGCCCATGGCAATAACCTCTGCAGGTCTGGCTGGAGGCCTAGACCCACAATGTTTCATGTAATTATGAAACAAGGATCTGCACTGGCATGGCCTGAGGATCTGTGGTGGAAGCCACAAAGTGCACACCAACAGGATGAAGGGTCTGTGTCAACAGGCTGAGGGATCTGCACTGCAGCCAGAAAGTGATGCTTGAGGTGAGAACTAGGGCTTTCAAGAAGAGAATCACCACCATCTTCAGCAACAGGGATGGCCCAAGCTCCTCCAATGATATCAGCCGAGTTCATATCAGGAAAGCCAGTGCAACTAGCTCCAGCATGCCATTTTCCCCTCCAGGTCTGCTTTTATGCTGTTAGCAATAATCCTCTTATGGGCCTTCCACACACAGCACCTTGCTTACTCAGTTCAGCTGGGTGTTACAAGTTGACCGTTAGGTAATCTACCACTGATATTAACATATATTTATAGTCTTTGCTCTCCTTGATATATTACCTTTTGGATTTCTCCTTCTGGGAAAACAGTACAAAATATATTTGGAAAATTGCAGTCATCAACAGTATCACCTTTTATATACATGGCTTATGTATGATGCTTAGTTTAAATCTGAAATATAAAAAGTTATTTATATTCTTTTATATTTTTAATTCCTGAAAAGAAGACAGGAAAAATATGTTGAAAAAAAAGAAAATAATATTTTTTAAACTTACATTTCTTGATTTGTTAAAATATAACTTAACTTGTATAATGTTAAATTGCAAACTGCTGACATATTTTAAGGTTACATCTAAGTATGGCAGCACCTAGAAGGAAATGATAGTAGATACTTTAGTAAAAATAATTTATAAATGTTATTTTATATTTCTTAAACATGGCATTTTGGAATAACACATGTCTAAAGAATCATAATGAACATTTGTAATCCTTTGATAATAGCCACTAATATTGCAAATATTGCTGTATAAAAGACGTGATTTTCATTGTCTACATTTTTTAAAGTTTTAAATATATACTACTACAGAGATAAAAAGCAGTTGGCATATTTTGACAGTATAAATGTTGAAGTATCAGATGATAGTTAAGAAATTTATATTCTATTCTAGAAAGAAAAATCATGTAATTTATTTTAGATCATATTGAGAGAAAATATAGGTACAAAATTTATCCTTTGACATCTAAGAAGAAAAAAATAAACATGTTAAATTTATATAGTTTATATTTGACCTTGTTATTTTCTTAAAAATGTATTTAACTTTTGAGAATTTAAAAATAAAAAGTGTTACCAGACAGTTGATGCCCAAGACAATACTAAAACATTTTTTATTTTTATTCATGTTCTATTTCATTATGTGTTCTGGTTCAATTCATTAAAATTGTCATTGCATAGCCTCATTGATCTAAGGATGAATACAAATTTATGGCTTATTAATGATCTATGGCATTAACATTTAGTTTTACATGAATATTGCTTTTCTGTTTGAGGTATTGATTTATTTTTCTTATTTCTCCTGTTTCTGTTTCCATATAAATTGCAATTTTTACAAAAATAAGACATTGAACATCATAATCTCATAAAGATATTACCCATGGTGAACCAAAGATAAATAAATGATGTTTTTCCATTATACTTATGCCAAAAAATCATTTTTCATTGAAATCCATTTTATATTTCATTTGTATCAGTTGTTATTTTCCACTTTTCATCAAAAGTATATTGAATATGGAAAATCTCTGATAGAAGTTAGTTTGCTGAACGTACTGCTTCACATTAAAGCACGATACTTTTAGGGAAATTTGTATTAACAGAGGGACTGGGGCTGTGCCTCAGTAGTAGAGAATTTTCTTGGCATGGTTCCTGGATTTGATTACCAATAAACACTTAAATAAATAACTTAAGTTCATATAAAAAGCACCGGACAGATATTTCTGCTTTCTAATTTTGATTTCTTATTTTTGTTGTTCTTATAATTTAATCTCAGTTTATTAACTCACATGAAAGGAATGTTATAAGATAAAAATAAACTGCATAGGGAGATTTCCATACAATGAATACAAACAGCAAGGCTGTACACCCTCAAGTAAAACTTTGGGAAAATGCAATTAAATTTGTTGAGTTTTTATTCTGCAAAATATGCAGCACTAACCAGAGGTATGTGTGTTTATAAAGAAAAATATTTTTAAATGAAGTATAACTGGCTAAAAACTCGAGGAACCTTTTTTCAGGTAGAGTTGGTATGAGAAGGTGAGGAAGAATGTGGCAGACATTTGAACTAAAGAAACAAAAAAAATTAAAATACAGTTTTCAACAGAATGAATTTCTGGATTAAAAAGGAACTAATTGATATAGAGCAGTTGGGAATATTTTTGATGCCACAATTAAGATTATAAGTAGCAAAGGAGGACTACTGTTCCTAATTAGGAACATGTATGAAGGTGCAAATAGAGATTTATTATTTGAATACTTGATCATGTATGATTGAATATTTAAAATAAGACAAAATTTATTGCATGTATAAAGACTCAAAAAACAAAGTGGCTTTTGAGAATTCAAGTAAAGAATTCTTTAAAAACTTGTATTTGAACCTCAGAAGTAAATGCATGCTCAGAAGTAAATGCAGGCATATAATCAAAAAAGCACTGAATGAAGACTCCATACTTTTTCACATAGTATGGTTCCCCAACTGTGATGTTCCTGTTTACATTGTATTTTTAGTTTAAAACAATGAGAAGGCAATATGCATTGAGTAGAAACCAATATTCAAAATTTGCATTCTGATTTTCCAAGCCTAGTAATATTTATTATGATGTTCTCATGATGTTGGACAACTCTCAGTCGGCTGCACTATTATAATGATAAACAACTCATATTCTATAATTTACTGTATTGTTAAGGTACGGTAGTCAGTAATAAGGTCTATTAGAGGAAGTGTGAGTCTGCAGTGTTTTATACTTATACATGTATTTAACAAGACGTAACCCCACTGTAAGTCAAGGAATATTTTATTGCTTTTTATGCTATACTTAAGAAACATGAAAATCAAAATAGAAAAATATTGGCCATATAATAATTACAACAGATGTTTAATGTGATAGAATATATGATATAAATTTATAAACATGAATATGACGTAGTATATTGTCCGATAAATGCGTGTGCATGTGAGAGAGAGAGAGAGACAGAGAGAGAGACAGACAAAGAGTTTGCAAGTGGTCAATGAGAAAAAGAAAAAGAGTGATGGCACGAGGAAATAACTAAATAAATAGGTTGGAGATGGAGCTTAGGAGTAAAACATCTTGTACACACCGACACTGGTTCCAGTTCCTAGCATCTCTAAAACAGACAAAAGAGAGGGAAGGGGAGGAGGATAAGGAAGAGAGAGAGATCAAAATATGTATCTTGTTAAACAGTTTGTGGCTTTTTTACATATTCACAGTAACTTAATTATTATGAGTTTCAGGACTAAAAGGAGGTGTTTTGAGTTTCTTTTTTGAAGAATAAACCAAAACTGAGTGACTAAGAAAAAGTTGATATATTCTGATAGCATGACAAAAGGTTTTTCAGGTTTTCACCATTATAATATTTAATACAAAAATAAGAGATGAGTAGTAACTGATTAATTGATATTATAATGGAGAATTTAATAATTTCATTCCTACTTATACATACAAATTTCTTTCTTTCCCATATCTCACATCCAAAACTATGGTACATATCATCATCTGCTCTAGAAAAACAAAGCCTTGAAAACCTCACAGAAGAGGCTTTGGAAAGAAAAAAAAATGGTACATTGTTTTGCCCATAAGCTTATATCAACACCAAATAAATCAAGCTCAAAAAAGAAAGTGCGCTATGTAAGTCATAGAGGTGCATATTAGCATGTGCTAAATTCAACGTATGGAAAGCGAAGTGGACAGTTTAGCCAGAAGTGAAAGTGTAATCATTCCTATTTCTCTAACAATCTTGGGACAATGAACAGACAGTCCCTTAAATCTCATTTGCCTTGCTTTAGCAATAGTTTGGTACAAAAAAAAAAAAAAAAAAAAAAAAAAAAAAAAAAAAAAAAAAGGACCGTGTATGCACAGAGGTAAACATGCCACAACAATAATAAAGAATTCTGCAGAGAATCCCCTTGAAACACAGCAAACAACACATGAACCTCTGGAAGGTAAGAAGACAGAAATGCCCAGGAAAAGATCATTCTCCACTTCAAATTTTTAAACATAGAATATAAGAATGCAATTATTTTATCTGACTCATCTTTAAAGTAGAGAAGGTTGCTAAGGAAGTAAGCTATGTAGAGTACAGAAGGTACAATGACTAGATTAATGTCATAAAAAACTATAATTTCATAAGCTCATGTTTGATTGAGGGCCCAAAATAATTTTACAAGTTATATTTCTACAGAGCAGTGATACATAGTTGACTAAGTGAAATTACCACCAAGATTATACAGAAGACAAGAGAGACACCAAAAGAAAAAGAAATTGTCTTGTGCACACATAGGAAATGTCATTGGAAAGAAAATATCAGTCTGACTTTTGAGTTTTCTACAGAAACAGTAATAGATATGAATAGAATAGTTCTTAATTTAGCATAAGAGGATATTATAATCAAATAGTATCATCATTAAACACGAAACGACTTGATGCTAATTTCTTTTGTTAAATATAAGAAAAAACAAAGTCAAAAATGTTTGCTAAAATGTAAATTTGTTAATACCATTTGTGTCAGTTAACAAAATGACATAAACTCAGTGATTATTAACTGTAGTTATAGATTTTGAGAAACAATGCTTTTTGAAATCATAAAAGAGTGGAGCACTGCCCTTATGCGTGAAAAATCTGAGTTATTTTAACACAAAGAAGAATTCTCCACTTCTACTACAAGAACAACATTTCACCTTGGGCTTCCAAATGCAGTGTTTCATATTTAACATTTAGTTTTCAAGAAAAATGGTATCCTGGTGGAGCTAAGCATCTGAGATCTGATATTAAACATTTACAAGTAGCCATGCTTTGCTGAGACTATCAAACCATGTTCTTTAAAAATCTTACCAAAACATATCCTTCCTCCAAATACTGTATCAGCGTTGTCTCTTAATTGAAGGTGACTGTGGAATACAACAGTTACTTTTAGAGACTGTATTTTGTTGAATCAATCAGTCTATGCTTCCTGAACTGTAATTTGCCTCTCATGGTCATTATCAGATATATTTTGCCCTCATAGTCAAACTTATGCCTACATTTAAAAAAAGTACTTCTCATTATTTGTCTATGTTAAAAACCTTTCTAATATGGCTATCTCAAATATAATTGACTTACAGCTAATGCTCACAATTGGAAATTTTGTGATTTATATTTGGTATTGAATATTTCACTATTATGTATCATTTTATCTAGAAACAAATCATAAATTAATAATTAGTTGTTTATGGTAAGCTTTGGAACTCAAATTATTTATACAGGATAATGAAAATAGTATACAAAAACACATAAGTAGATTATTAATAAAGTGTTTCCTTTCATTTTGCCCAATTTTACAGGTTTTTCCTTTAAAATTATATTTATTCAAAAGAAAGACAAAAATATTTCTAAAATTTAATGAATACTTTTATACTGCATGGATGGTCCCTTCAGTTGCTACATTTTTTCTCATACTTGCATTTATCATTGCTGACAGGTAAAGCTCTAAAAACATCTCACTTCTTTCTCTAGAGAGCTCTTGCAAATAAACAATATGCAGAAGAATAGTTTTGTGTGTTGACTTCCATCCTTTCAATGATTTCAGGAAAATTTAACAAACATTATTTATATTATTTTATTGTATTGAGATACTTTCAATCTAGTGAAAACATGGAAATTACCTAATGATGCCAAGAGACTGAAGGAATAAATGGGTTTTTCAAGACGAATTAGATTTAATATTCAGAGACGTGCTTATACACTAAGGTCTCCTTAATTCCCACCTGCCAATGCATTTTCACATGTGAATCATCTATGTAGTTGCACAAATATTGCTCCAGCTTTCTAGAATAAAGCCATGCCTCGGCATTTTGTTAGTTTCATAAGGGAATGTAAAATTCCCTTATACTCCTACAAGAATGCATTTTTGAGCTTCACTTATTTTTGGTGGTTAATGAAGCCCACGCTTTTAAAAAGTTCAAGATCCTTCAAATGTGAAGAAGAGTGACTTTTACAAAGTATAACAAAAACTTTTTGTCATTTACTCTTGAACTTATATTAGATTTAACACAGTGCTTTTCTGTATGCTTTATCTCGTTTGTTTAAACACTATTTGTCAATTGTCTCAAAGGATGTGATATTTATAATCATTGTTTAATGTGTTAATTACTTTTTATATAATAGTATTAATTCTGCATTAAACCCAGCTTTGATTCTCTACTTATTGACTTATCATATGAGAAAGAATTGTACAGATATTGAGTTCAGTAATAAACATTATCTTATTCATATAAAACAAGGTACATTAATATTCTAAAATAAAGCATGAAACTCTATAATTAATCCTTGTCATAAGCATCTAGTAGAGAACTTATCAAATTACTGTTAAGCATAAATATAGGGGTTCAATATTCTATAGTTGTTTAGACTTCTATGACAAAGAGGAAATGAAGTGAGAGCAAAGAGATAAAATGAGAAAAGGAAAAACAGAAGAGAAAGGCAGGAAGAAGGGAATAGAGTTCAACATTGGAGAGATACATGCATTTTCAAATTTATAGCAGCATGAATCACATAGATAAGTCTTGGAAGCAGCATATATGCCCATCAGCACTTGACTGCGTAAGACAGTGTGGTGAATACACATAATTTAGTGCTACTCTGCCATAAAGATGGCTAAACTTGAGTCATTTGCAGAAAAAAGGATGCAAATTGAGACCTTATGCTAAATAGAATTAATCAGACACGAGATTAAATATCATATGGATTCTCTTATATGAGAATCTCAAAGTATAAATAAATACACAAAAAGCAAAATAAAAGATAGGTGACTGTAATCTGGGAGACAGATTTGTGGATTTAGGAAAGGAGTAAGAGGAGTGGCAAGATGGGGGAGGTCAGACAATTTAAAAAGTAATACATATTTATTCATTATGAGTGTTCTTACTATGTATCAAAAGTGTACACCAATAAAAGAAAGAGATAAATATGTTTGTGAGCCAGGAGTGGGAGCATACACCTCTAATCTCAGCACTTTGGGAGGATACTCATTTGTATTAATACAGTAAAAATAAAATAGATTATTTAAAGGAAAAAAAGAAGCCCAGCCAAATCATCTTCAGGCATATATTTGTCAGTCTTCTCCAGAGGAGCAGAACCTATCAAATACAGTGTGGAATTGTAATTTAAAAGGCATGTATTAGATGATCAGTGACGGGACAGTTCTCTGAGGGCCATCTGAAGGCGATGGCACAGAGAAATTACCGTAGCAGCAGCTCTGTTCGAGGAACTGGGCGACTTGGAACAAGAGGGATCAAGGGTGCAGCAGAGCCTGAGCAGAGTCTCCTCGAAGTCTCAGGAGAGTGCCTGGTGTGAGACCATGTTGTAAGGCTGAAGAAGCTGGAATTAAAGTCTGTAGGCAGTGACAGCAACAAGAGCTTCACCAGTTCGAGAAGTACCAAGCTGGGAAGCATTGGCAGTCCTGTTCCCTCTCCCACCTTTTTTCCATCTCAACCTTCAGCCTATGTATGGTAGAGACATCCACATTCAGCCTCAGTTAGCACACAACATGCCCATCAGCGCTGAAAATATCTTCATGGATTGAGCTGGGGATTTAGTTCCGTGGCTTAAGCGCCTGCCTGGCAAGCACAAAGTCGTGAGTTTGATCCCCGGTACCCAAAAAAAAAAAAAAAAATCTTCACGGACATACTCAGATGCGTACTTTACTGAGTTCATAGGCAAGTCTCAACCCAATCAAGTAGAAATCAGGCTTCACTATCACAAATAGTACCTTAGTTTTTAGTTTTACATGAAACTGAGAAATTAGCCCGTGTTCTGGAAAATACCTTAAAATTTTATGCTCTTCATGAGTACCAACAGCGTAATACTGGGACTTTTTTTCCTTTGAGAATGAACCCATTTTATTTATTACTGTAAACATAATGTTCATTAATATTTTTGTGCAGATATAGATTAATTTCTATCATTCTATGAATAATATTCTTTTACCTAAATGTTGAGTATAATGATGTCACATGTGATATCAGTACTCCTACTTATCATATCTATTGATTATAACAGAAAAGTGTCTTGAAAACCTTTTATAAATTCTCTCTGGTTTGCAAAATGTTTAAAGTATAATTTAACCACAAATATTAAACATTACTTCAGTTCATGATGAATATTAAATAAAATAATTCACATAAAGTAACACATCTCAAGGCATACAATATGCCATAATATTTGAGTTTATTTAAAATAATTTTTGTAAATTGGGAAAAAAACTCAAATTGATCAAAATATTCCATAATATAAAGTTCTAGTTCAAAAATGTTCATTTCTTATAGCAAATCTCTTATTTTAGTACTTAATCATAAAATATGTACAAGAAGCTTTATAAGATCAATATATGATACTTTACAATTATAGTTACTATTTGTATTTTTAAAACACTAAATAGGTTGCATTAAAATTTACTATTTTAAAAAATGCCTGTCTGATCATCTTAAGCAGCTCAACAATACCTTTTTCACCTTGAGATTTTCTTATACATAGATCGCAAACTAGAGCACAATGAATTCTTTTTTTATTTTTTAATAGGACACATAGAATTATAACAACATGGAGAAAATTTCTTGTATTTAGTTTACATAAAGGTTATTTAAATTTACATTATAATGGTATGTTAGTACTCATTAGTAAAATGTATAGTTTTTAATTTTTGACAGCATTTCAGATATTTCTCAATCATAAAAAAGTGGCATATAGCACTATGCAAATAATTGATTTCTTTATAATAAATGATATTACATGAGCATGAAAATACATTGTCAGTGTATCGTACTCTTAAATCCAGAAACTGAGAGGAAAATATTGATTAACTACTTGAGTGGAAGAATACTGCACATTATTTTAATATCAAAGATTATGGCAACCATTATGACTTTTATAAATGACTTAAAACAAAGTACTGAACATTGAAACAAACATAGATCAAAATATATTTTAATATAAGGAGACAGAAATACAATTCAGAATTTATGAGTTTTAAATTACATACAACCATTATACAACAAAAAAAATGAAGATTTAAGTATAGCCTATTCAAAATGTAAAACATAAAAAGAGAAATAAAATTCCAAGTGTGCAACCATGGATTCAAATCAATTATGTATGATGGTTGGTTCGTGCAAATCAATATTTGCTCTGGATGATGTAGGTGAAGAAAGATGCAGAGTGTGAATTGCCTCAGACTTTGATAAAACTGATTCACATGCATTTGGAACAACATTAATTTTAGTCTAGATTTATGTGCTAAAGTTTTTTTTAATGGAGTACCCATTGAAACTAGCTAAAATCAAATTCAGAGAATAAAATACTCATGAAGATGATCTACTTTTAAAGGTTTCATTTCTAATATATGTTTAGGTTGTAAACCTAATCAGTAGCAATTTGTGTTCTTATAGACAGATATCTAGGCATTATTAAAAGAACATATACAAGAAAAAGTAGATTAAATATATCTCAAAAGGAATCATGTAGAGGTCAATATTAGTCATTTGGGTCCTACAGATTTTGAAAGAGAAGATGCAAACTTAGGGAGTAGTGTAATCTATGAAACAAAAAGTTGTACCTTTGAGAAAGATTGAACCATTGACTTACTGAGAAATGATCTAGAATGACTTAGTTAAGGTATAATATTTAAAATGTCAAAGATAACATTTTATGTCTCAGTGTAAGAGTCATATAAAGTAGAAATAAACCCATAAGTTCATATTATAGAACATGTATTCAGAAAGTTAAATTTTGAAATTAGATCCTTCCTGGAAACATTTATTTACACTTCCCTCATAAAGAACACTCTTCCATCATGTCTTTATCTTACTTACTCATGGGCTTTGCGAGCACAACTAAGGCATAACGCTACATAAAGCATGCATGACAGAACATTGCGTACAATCATGAGAACAGTTTTTAGTTATTTGTTGAAGATGTAACTAAGTAATTAGAATTCTCCTGAGAATATGCTTGTTTTTATAATCCTATACATTTTTCTTGGCCCTCTTTTCTTCCTTCCTTCCTTCACTGCATCTTTTCTTTTTCATTTTCTAAGAAACTATCTTTCTAATCTATCAAAAGCAATCAAAAAGGGTGTTCTCATTATCTAAGGCCCTAAAAATGGATTCATTTGTTACAGTACCACAGTCAAAAGGAGAGGATATAAAATGAGCCTTCTACTTGTCTCCACTGTCAGAGCTGCACTAGAGAATAGAAGAGCAGCTGGGCAGCAGGGTGGTAGGTTAAGGTAACACAAAATGAAAATAATAGTAAAGGCTTCATTCAATTGCTGGAATACTATAATAAAAGAGCACAAATTCCCCCCTGCATGGTCCATTTTTCTCATGAATGTGGTTGGGAAGGATCAGATAGGGAATTATGTCACTGTCAAAATGCCCTAAAGAAAGGCTTGTGGCATTCTATTGATTGTGGTTTTCATGGAGAAAGAGCAAAAGGACTTAGGAGTAAAAAAATAATGAATACTAGGAGGACAGAGTTACATCTTCCATGAGCACCTTTCTTCCAGTAAGGAAGCTTTCAGATGCATCTAAAGAAGGGCCAACAATGAAGCAGACTATGATCGGGAGTGACCAGCATGCCTATTCTCTGATGACAAATTCCCTGAGTAGTGGCAGTGCACTGGCTGTGCACCGAGTCTGGAATGGGGCAGCAGCTTTCAGCTGCTTACCGAGCTGCTTAGCTGCTTAACTAAAGTCTGTTGGAAAGATCTTTTACCATTTCTTATGGCTGAGTTAAAAGTTCACACATAAGATTTCGACCTGGAGCTGGTGTTCTCAGCTCTGCCACATGATTTTGTATTTCTCAAGAAGCATAGGCTACTCCACAAGGATGCGAATTGTTCAGATTTTGAAGGGTGATGACAAGGATTTGTAAATAATCTACAGCTACAGAGACCCCTAGTCATCATCTTGGTCTCTCAGAGCAGTGCGATCAGGCCTGCCTGGTGGAAAGAATACAGTCATTTGGGTCACCCTCTATTAAACAGAGGAAAGTTGCCCCATAGTTCAGTAGAATCTGCTTTACAAACCAAGAACACTTCTTCCTTAAGCTTATACAGTATATGAATTTTAAACCTGGCACAAATGCCTTTAACATTATGGCAGTGTACACATACAAGTACAATCCCTCTGGTCACTCGTGGCTTTCACAAAAAACAGAGTTTAAAATGTTAGAGCACCCCAAACAAGATGTATCTTAGGCAGTCAGAGAAACAAAGTACACAATGTGTCAGCCACCATGGTTTCTCCCGGCCTGAAATCCTCCATTCAGTAGAACTCATTTAGCTCAGTCCTTCCTTTCAGGGAAACGGTCTTAGAAAATTAGTTTTAAAAAATCTGTTTATGCATGACATCAGTTCACCAGCTTCAGGAGTATGTGTGTGTGTGTGTGTGTGTATCTGTGTGTGTGTGTGAGATTTAAAGATGGTCCATGTGGACATTACTGGACCTGAAGCAGCCTTTTGCTGCACCACACCACGCAGCATCTGGTATGACTGTAGGTGTAGCAGTGACTTTGAACACAAAGCAGTCACTTCTTCTTAGGAAAGCAGAACAAGTAGTCTCCTTTGCGGTGAGGAAAAGACTATATCATGCGTGATGATATGAACAGCTGTTTTGAAGAAAACAAAACATTATGACAGCTATTGCTGATTTAATATCATCCTTCTTAGAAGTCCTACCATGCTTCTATTGTTCTAATACCATTGGTTCTATCTATCACATTGTGTCTTGTTGGGATTTGAATATGTGTGATAGTTTAAACAAAAATTTTCTATTGAAAATGAGATATGATAGTACCCATTGATCATTTTCTGTTATTTGGTTCAGAAAGCCCTGTAATTCTTTCACTCTATGCATGGCTTTATACTATTTTGTTATGTTTGATATTGTTGTATTTGAAACTATGCTAAACTATAGCAGAGTAAGTGATATGGTGATAGCTACTGTTGATGTCCAGTTGTCTTAATGTAAAGCACTGTGTTGCCTATGTTGTACTGTTCTGATCTGCTCTGTACTGCCCTCTTTTGTTTTATTCTCTTTAAAATAAAAAATTTAAACAAAAAGAAAGAAAAGATTTCAGGACCAGTTCTGAAAAATGAAGATAGTGATATTCTCTATCCTCCTGCATACCTTCTAATATGTTTGGGTTTTGTTTTATGTTGTGGTAATTGTTGCTATTTGTGTGGTTTTTTAGTAATCAAAACTTCACTCTTTTCAGTCATCTCCTACTCTCATCAGATCCTTCAATGGAATTAATTGTATGGAAAAGAGACAAAAGGACTTTTACAGGAATATATAATTTAAACCAAAACACACATCATTTTTGAGATAGAGCAAATCCCTGAATTTTCACAAGATTTCAAAATAGGTATAATAACTTTCCTTATCTATCATCCATAAGACATTTGGGGAAAAGAGTTAAAGGTGATAGAATATCTGGGAATATTCCCCATGCTAACTAAGGAGTCAATAATAGAACAATATTGAAAGAAAGAAAAAACAGATTAATGATGTATGCCACATAAAAGAAAAGCATTCAACAGGGAACTGCTAAATTAAGAATCAGACAGCTCACCTGAAATGAGAAATAAAGTCTGTTCTTAGTTTACTTTCCCTTCCCATGAAACCTTATAGCCTGTACCTTAATTTTTCAATAGAACATTCAGTCAATTGTATATCAACTGTATATCAGGGAGGGGGAATGAGTGGGAGCAAAGAAAGTCCATTGCATGAGGCATGATTATGCCCATTTGAACTGCAATTCTGGGACCATTGTCAGATGCACCATGCTCAGAAAACTGAAATAACGGATATGCATGGGCATATACAGTCTGGATAGCATTGTCTGGTCCATGGAATACATGTGAAAAGCTAGTGTAAACTATATTTAGGATCCAGCAAATCTCACTGAATGGAACTGGAAGCCCAACCTGATTCACTTGCCAGGAACATCCAATCTGTCCCGGGTCTTGGAAAAGGTCAGCCATGGAGGACAACTTTTCATGTTATTCGAGTCTCTTCTGTTAACAGTCCATGTGTATAGATTAAGGTGTTCACACAGATAACATACTGATGATATATTCAATATTAGAGGTCATGCGAATGGTAGTTTGTAGCACCAAAAAGAAACCTATCCATACCTTGGTACACATAGAGCCCTCAGTCCTCAAATAGTAGCAGCAGCAACAATTCTCTGCACAATTATATCTAAAAGGCTCAAGAAATACAACACGTTTTATAACCAAAATTAACTCTAATTTTGGTGTAGGACTTTTAAGCCCCTATGCAGAGAGAAAGACATTAGACCAGTCCTCAAAATTCTTATTTAACACTGAGGCATATAGTGGGGGTACCTGAGAAACAACCCTAAAACTACACTAGGTTAAAGAGAATGGTGGCTTTTATCCATTAACTGCATGAGTAAAAGCAGGGCTACCAACTTGAGTTTCATCACAAGTTTTCTACAGAGGTGGGAAGAGCAGACATCCCAGAGCAGCAGAGGACCTGAGAGGCATAATTTTCCCATCAAGGATGAGGGAAGAGCAAAGCAGGCAGACGAAGTCAGCATGCACAGGAAACTTTGGCCCAGCTGGATGGACACTCTTTCCTTCATGAAACCAGCCAATTAAGAGGAGCTGGGGTCTGGAGACAGAGACAGCCAACCCAAACATCACCTTTCTTTTCCGTTCCTTTCTTGCTCCCTCTTTCCCTTGTTTTTTTGCTCTCCTTTTCAGTCATCAAAATGGGAGGCACAAGGAATCACTGCCACTGCCAAAGATGCTGGGACAAGGTGAAGCTTGTTCTAGCACCACCCATTCAGGGCCAGGGACAACTTGAGACACATCCTCCATACTACTTACTCCTCTGGTACCACTGGAGTCTCTGCAGTGAGTTGCTAATGGCCTGCTCTTTTTATCAGGAACTATAGTCAGGGCCTTCTCATAGTTGTGCATCCCCCACTTTGCTATTCTCACTCATTAAACTTATAAAGATTATCACAGATGGAGATCCAAGTAAGACTAAGGTATTTTCTCATCTCTGGAGGATACAAACTACAGTAGTGCGATGATTTTTCTTTGAAATTTCAATAGTGTTTCCCACTGTAGTAATTATCTGGTCTCTGTACATGTTTCATAGAGTCACTAAGTTGGGTAGGGTGGAATAGGGAGTGACTATTCTCATTGTGGGAGAGTCATGAGTCATGCAATGTTAACTTCCTCCTTAGCTTTTGATAACTAGCTTTAGGGAATTTGTTTTTCTAGTTCTTTTTGGATATTTAGTCTGACGCACCAGATGAACTCAAATCAGGGAGTCAAAAAAGGATACAGGTTCCCTTCTCAGAACTGAAAAATGTACATAATCAGCCAGTAGCATCTTTCAAGAATGCCTTGTAAGCTGGGAAGATGGCAGATCAATAAGCAGCAAAGTAAAAAAAAAAAAAAAAAAAAAAAAAAAAAAAAAAAAAAAAAAAAAAAAAAAAAAAACTCTCTGAGAGAAACAGCCCAGATGGTGGAGTATAGGACTCTGGAGAAGACCAGAAAGAAGGAGATGGATCCTCTTGATCCAGGAAGAAACTAAATTGAAAACAAAACCCAAAGCAAGAAAGCAAGAAAGCAAGCAAGCAAGCAAGCAAGGAAACAAGAAAGAAAGAAAGAAAAAGAAAGAAAGAAAGAAAAAACTTGGACAGAAGGCAGTAGCCAGGTGCCTTCACCACTCCCATTGTGCCAGAAGTGCCACTGGGATCCAGACATGCAGAGTCACAGTGAAGATGGGAGTTGACAAACCTGACGGCCTCGGCAGGAGGACATGGTCATGGAGAACAGTGGTAGACCAGAGAACTGCGATGGTTCATGGTGAGTGTGGAGGACTCAGTCCTCTCATGGGAGTGGGTGATAGGTTGGGCACCATTTTGGAGTTGGGCAGCATAAGCCCAGAACCAGAACTTCAGCTGGCTTCATTCAGCCTCTCCTAGCACAGAGCAGATTGGTGAAGCCTGCTTGGAATGAGTTCTGAACCTGTGCATGAACCGATAGCCAAGGCCAAGGTTTCCCTAAAGCTATCCCTAACCAGCCCCAACCGCACAGTACACACTAGTGTGGTGAAAACTCCCAGCAATCATCCAGCTCAGAAGGGAGGGGCCAACCTGCCCCACCCCTGTTATACTCCAGTAGTCACCAACAGATTGGAGAAAGCAGCAATCGCTAGCCAGCAGGCTTCAGGGTACTTATAACCATTACAGGAAGTGCCAGGGACTGCATGATCTACTTGTCTGGAAGAAAACAGGAAAATGACAAGAGAAAGAAACAAAAGATAGTCTCCAGCCTCAAACCCAAGCAGTACTGGTCCAGAAGAGGTAAACACAGAAGAGATCAGGAGTTGCACACCTGCAGTTGCACACCTTATGTCAGAAGCAACAGCATCTGACATAAACAACTTTGTGAAATTATAAAAACTTAAAACAGAAAGATTAATACAAGTAAAGGAAGATATAAGAAAAATAATAAAAGAAATTCTAAGCACCTCTCAAGAAGACACAGATGGAAGAATAGAGGAGCATAGAAAAAGGAGGGAAACCTTTGATGAAGAATAGAAAAACAATTTAGAATACATGAAACAGATACAAAGAGATTACCAGGAAATTAAAAACTCCACTGAAATCTGGCAAAACTGATTGGAAGAAACTAAACATAGACTATCAAACCTTGAAGACAGGTATGCAACTTGTGATTGTGAAAGGAAAGATCTCTTTAATATAACAAGAAATGAGAAATGAACAATACAGAGGCTGGAAGATGATAAGAGTGTCTATAACTTAATAATAATAAATGAGAGTGAAAAAGCAAGGGTAAACACAAATGAAATACAAAGGCTATTCACATAAATAATTAAAGAAACCTTCCCAAACATAGGAAAAGAAAATCATGTTGAGATATATGAAGCATACAGAACTCCAGAAAGCTATAATCAAAATAGATCTACACCAAGACATATAATAATCAAGATCCCAGAAATTCAACAAAAGAAGAGAATATTAAAAGCTGTCAGAGAAAAGAAATAGATCACCTATAAAGGAAAACCCATCAGAATCACAACAGACTTCTCAACACAAACCATCAAATCAAGAAGAGCTTGGAGTAAAGTATTCCTAGCTCTGAAAGAAAATAACCTTCCACCCAAATTGATGTACTGCAAAATTATCTCTCTCTCTAGAGAGAAAAAGTCCATGGTTTCAGAAACAGTGGCAGAGGGGGCTTACTGAATGGGGTTGACATTGGAATGAAGGGGAGAATTAGACAACCAATGGCAGCAAAATAGCATGGCAGAGATGAAGGAAAGAAGGTTGGTCACAATTGCTAAAATAGATGGTCTTGATACAATAATAAAAAGAAACATAGAGTAGATCAGGAGATAACATGATTAAGCTACTCTATATAAGAAATATAATTAATCTGAAAGGAGGTTTATGGGCTGAAAGTCAAAGATGAGAAAATAATTCTCTATTAATTTCTATTCTGGTTCCCAGGGAACCAGAAAAAAGTGGGGGATAGCTCACCCATCAGCTGTAGATTGCTTGGAAAGATATAAAAGTTTTATACAATGCTGAATTACTCAGCTATTCCTTCCATATTGCTGTTTTTGTCAGATCATGGAGCAGAACTACTTACAGTCTCACTGTTTGAATGTCTGCTTTGCTTGTTTTAATTTTGTAATTTGAACAACTATTTCCAAGATGTCAGTATGTAATTTGTCAAGTAGTGATTTCAAGCAATATGGAAGGAAGGAAAACCTTTAGGCTCTTGTAGGTAAAGAGATACAACTCCAAATCATACTAAGGGGTGAAAATTTTCAGAATCACTTAGATAAATAGTGGGTTGCCTCCCTAATCTAAAAACTAAAGGAGTTGGTGGGATGCAAAAAGCACAACACACCCTGTGAAAGTGACAGGGGAGGAGTTGTGTCAAAAAGGAAGGCAGTGGACATTGTTAATCATGTATAATGATTGGAAACTCATATTCTTTTTATCACTCTGTTTAGTTTCATTATATTCTATTCCAGTTTGTCTACTTGTACTAGAGAAGGCATGGACAACTATTCCAAAGATAGCAGGATATACTATGGTAACTATTTTTGATTTCCTATTAACTTAATTTGAAGCCCTGTATTGCTTTCTTTTTTTAAATTTTATTTAAAGAGAAAAAAACAAACAAACAAAACAAAACAGAATAAAGGGTAGCAACAATACAGAATTCCAAGGAAAAAAGGAAAAAAAAAGAAAAAACACACTAAGAAATCATTACTTGACAAATTACATATTGACATCTTGAAAATAGTTGTTCAAATTACAAAATTAAAACATGCAAAGCAGACATTCAAACAGTGACACTGTTAACTGTTCTGTTCCATGATCTGACAAAAACAGCAATATGGTCATCCATTTTACACACTCAAACATACATGCAATTATATCAAAAGTGTAAAACAAAACAAAACAGAACAAAGCACATCACAAGAAAGCAATGTAATAGACATAAATTTCAAAGTTATACAATCAGAGATATTCACTCTCTATCATATTGACTCTTGTTTTCTTCCAAATAGTTGTCCATATTGTCGCATACAGGGAATTTACATGAAACAAAGTAGTATGGAACTGATCTGAACAGGACGAGGAAGGCATTTCAGGTCTTTAAAACCAGACAATACAGAAGCCCAGAATGGCTGTCATAGTGTCTCTCATTCTCTGTAAAACAGCTGTCCATACTTTCATGTGTGTTGAACTTAAACAAAAAAAAAAAAACAAGCTAAAGTCACTTTGAACAAAGAATGACAGATTTGTGGGATTTCACATCATGACATTACAGAATCACTGGGTACTGTAGTGTCTCTTTTTCTACAAAGTAGTTGTTCATTTCAACATGCAATATATAGTTGGTTCTTGTAAACTGTTTTTAAGCTCTACACATGCATGAGTCTCTACATGTATATCTATCCTTTCTGTATTAGAGGGAAAAAGATAACAAAGCAAGACATAACAAATTCCTAGAAGACATAACAATTCCTAGAAAAGCATGAAGCAAAAAGTCATATAAAACCACAATACAAGGTGATCTACAATGATTACCATGATGTCTCAGCAGTATATAACAACATTAATAAAAATGAAGCATTGGAGATATTATAAGACTTCAATAGCAGGCAATAATCAAACCAGAGTGGGTATCTTAGTGAATCTTGTCATTTTCAGTGTAGTTGCCTATACTATTAGACTTGATGCTATCAATCATAACAGATTTGAATAAAATCAATCAATACAAAACAGCAATCTAACAAACCAGATTCAAATAAGATCAGTCATAATAAGACAGTATAAGTTACACAGGGCTTCAGATTAAGTTGAATAGGAAATGAAGAATGATTACCATAATATGTCCTCTTATTTTTGGGATAGCTGACCATGTCCTCAAGTGTAATGTACATAGACAAACTGGAACAGCATGTAATCCATCCAAGCAGAGTGATGAGAATAATGTAGATTTTAAATCTTTTTACCCAATTAACAATATCCTCTGCCTCCCTTTTTTAGACAATTCCTCCCCTTTCAGTCGCATAGGGTGCACTGCTTATTTTGTGTCCCACTGCCTCCCTATATAGAGCATCTCAATGGACCCTATCTCCTGATCTACTCTGCCTGTGTTTATCTCTGTTAGTATTTCAAGGCCGTCTATACTAGAGATTATAGCCAATATTCTCTGCCTCATTTCTGCTATTCTTTTTTCTACCATAGGTTGTCTATTTTTCTGTTCCACTCCACTGTCTGCCCCATTCACTGAGGCCTCTCTGCCACAGTTCCTGAAATGCTAATATTCTTTTTCTTTCTCTCTAAAATGTCCTTTAGTATTTTTTGTAGGGTTGGATTGGTGGTCCCAAATTATCCGGGTTCCCCTTTGTCATGGAAGCATCTTGATTCTCCATTAATATCCAGAGAGTTTTGCAGGATACATCAATCTGGGCTGGAGGTTGTTCTCCTTTAGGGCTTGAATTATTTCACTCCAAGCTCTTCTTTACTTGATGGCCTGTGTCAAGAAATCTGCAGTGATTTTGATGGGTTTTCCTTTAAAAGTGTTTCTTTTCTCTGATGGCTTTTAATATTTTGTTCTTATATTGAATTTCTGGGATCTTGATTATTATGTGTCTGGATGTAGCTCTGTTTTGGTTGTAGGTGGCTGGAGTTCTGTATGCTTCACATGTCTGCATATCATTTCCTTTTTCTATGTTTCAGAAGTTTTCCTTAATAATTTCTGTGAATAGCCTTGGCAATTCTTCTGTTTTGACTCCTGCTTCTTCATTCACATTCTTTGTTCTTAAGTTATAGATCCTATTGTCATTCTAACCATTGTATTTGTTACTGCCTGCTCCCTTGTTATTTTTAAGAGGTCTTCCCCTTCATGATCACACATTGCAAGCCTGTGTTCAATTTTTGATAGTTTATCTTTGGTTTCTTTCAAGCAGTTTTACCAGCTTTCTATGGAGTCTTTTGTTTCCTGATATTCTCTTTCAATCTGCTTCATGAATTCTAGGGATTTTTGTACTCTTCATTGAACATTTCTTTCCTTTTCTGTTCCTCCATTCCTATGTCTGTATCTTCTTGAGAGGTGCCCAGCCTTTCTTTTATTAATCTACTTATCTCTTGTTTAATTGGAATTAATATTTCAGTTTTGATCTTGTTTATGAAGTCCCAAAGATATCTCTTTATGTCAGCTGATGCTGTGTTTGATGTTGTATGTTTGCTGCCCTCAATCTCTTTTATATTTAACTCTCTTGGATCAATATTCTCAGGTTTGGGTACTGGGGGCTTCTTATTTCTCTCTCATCATGTTTTTGGTTCCTTCCATACAAGTGTATAGTGTAATTCCCAGCCCCTTTTCTTGTTGGTTAGGGTTCTGGAACATGCAGTCTAGGGGCTTCTGCCCTCTGCAGTCCGCTATCAGAGACTGAAGTGCAAGCAAGGGTAGTTTATGCTGGCTCCTCCTCTCTGGGCCAGTCAACCTTTGTGGACCTTTGCTGCGTCAGTGTGCACTGTGCTCAGGGAATTAATTGATTTGTGACAACCCACTGGGTCCTGTCCTGGGGTGTGGCCCAGTCCAAGCAGATGTCACCATCCATTCCATGAGAGGAGCAACCAACTGAAGCCACTTCCTTACAGAGTTAGGGCTGTCCTGCCCAACTCCAATATGTCATCCAGTTGGTTGCCACTTTCCCACGGAAGAGTCTTATTCCCATCACTTACTGTGTGTTGATGCTGGTCCTTGAGAACTGCTGGGGTCCTCAACCTCTGACCTCAGTCCAGCTGCAGCATGAATTCACTGTGCCTCTGGGTGGGTCAAGTGCAGGTCCAGTTCCGGGCAAGTGTTGTGCAGGGCTCTTCAGCTCCACACTTAGGGTTGCTTAACCCAGTCCCTTCAGCACAGGTTTTTTTGCTCAAGTCAATCTCGGGCACGAATTCAGGCAGCTCGGCGAGAGTGCCATGCTTGCTAATCTAGCTTCTCTAATGGTAGCCCTGCATCCTCATATTTGGGTAGTTTCTTTGAATTCAGTTTCTTTCTGGGTTGAGAGAATCCATCTTCCTCTGTTTGGGTCTCTCCAGGGTGTTCTATTCTGGCATTTGAGCTGTCTCTCTCAGAGAGGATCCATATCCTGCTACCTATAGGTCCGCCATCTTTACTACTCTCCCTGGGCCACAGCAGTCATGATGAGCAACTGACAGGCCTGCAGCATCTCGACAGAATGAATAGTGTTACTGGCTTATGTGGGAACTGCCACAGCTGGCCCCTGTATTGTTTTCATTGTCTTGTTTTCACTGATTTTATTTGAATCTGTTTTGTTTGATAGTATCAAGCCTAAGAGTATGGGCAACTACTTTGAAGACAATAAGATTCACTATAATACCCATTCTGGTTTGACTATTATCTTCTTTTGATGTCCTGTAATGTCTCCAATGTTTTGTTTTTATTGACTTTATTCTGTACTGCTATGTTCAATTTTATTACGCCTGATGATATGGACAATTCTATTGAAGATAACAAGAGATATTATGGTAACCATTGTTGATCACCTTGTACTTTGGTTTTAAATCATGTACTATATCCATCCTTTTGTTTTCACCGACCCCATTTTTTTGGTCTCACTTGGTTTTATTATCTTCAAAAAAAAAAAAAAAAAAAAAAAAA